>WOAB01000643.1:0-26828 GCA_027886185.1 Rheum nobile
CTCATTCTATGAGAGAGGAGAGTTGGAAGATTCCTCTAACCAGTGACTGAGGGATTGAAGGTGATCGAGTTGGCGGTAAAGTTCAATCATTTGCTACATTATGTTGGTTTCGAGGTGCACTCTGAAAAGAAGAAGATTTTGGTACTTCCATGAATGGATGAGCCCCGAAATAAAACCTATGATGGTGCATCACAGTTGTTCTACCTTGGAGCAGTATGTGGATGCAACATATAAAATAAAGGTTAGGTTGGAAGAATCCACCCGGAAGTTAGAGGATAAAAATAAGGCAAAGGCGGGTAACAGAACAAGAAGTTTAATGGATTTAAGCAGCCGACATCGCCTATCAAGTTTGAGAAGTTGGGTCGTTCTAAGACCAAAACAACTCAGTCTGACTCCACGAAATGCTCAGGACGGAGTGATGGTAATATTCAATGTCACAATTGTGGTGAAGTCTGACATAAGAGTTTCAATTGCCAAAAAGAGAAGTGAGTATGCTATGCTAGCTTGTGGGAAAAAGGGACACATGTAAACTTATTGCCGACAGAAAGGCCAAGGGTTAACACAACCATACCAGGCATCGAGTGCCGTAGTAGGCAAAACCCAATGTCATAAGTGTCCGATCCTGATCAGTCTGCTACTCAGAATAAAGGCAAGGCGCCTATCAGGTCTTCTAGATAGTTAGGGGCATCGACTTTTTGCAATGTGTCAGTCTGACGAGCATAACACCCTGAACAATTAGTTATTTTTTTTTTAAGTTTTTCTAAGAATAGAGAGCTATGACGTATGTGTCTATAGTCTCCGTAGTTAAGTTACTTGTTCGTTTGGTATTCCTTCAGTTGACTTCAAATCAATGTTTCGAGTAATAAACAAGGACTTTCTTATTTTGGGTAATTACTAGATTAATTATTCATTTTGAGTTATGCGTTCATACATGAATCCTTGATTGCAATACAGTACAAGTCACGTGCTGATATAAACTAACTGGATGATGTAATGTGTTCAAACATGTGTGGTTGTTCCCTATCCTATTAAGTGTTACTTTCGGGGTCGAAACAATTTTTAAGGGGGTACTATTGTAATAACCCTCATTTTTACATAATGATATAATTTTTTATTTGTAAAAACTTTGACATTATTAATTTATTTCTAAAAGTGAAAGTACATTAATCAATTTTTTACCCTAAGTATGTTACATATTTAAGTCATGGTTTATTTAAAATTTATTTGAACATTATGTTAATTTTAAATTAAATAAACTTATGAATTTAACACTAATTATTTAAGTTGAGATTAACAATATGGTTAAATTTATAAGAAAATATGGTTAAATTTATAAGAAAATATGACTTAAGCTTATAACTAGCCTAAGTTAAAAAAAATCATCTTAAATTTGGGTTAAAATGTATAAATAAACTTAAGATAATATTGTAAAAAATTTGGGTAATTTTTGTAAATTTTAAATTTTAAAATAGGGGTATTTTTACCATAACTTGAAAATTTTGGCAAACGTTTGTAATTAGGCATAAATTAGGTGGCCACGATCAGACCTTCAACCTTGCACTCACGCGAGCTTAGGTCCATTTCCATGGCGATTTTTGTCGCGATTTCGACTTGTTTTTTCAATTAAGCCATGGGCATTAAAGATTAGGGTCTTGTGCATTAAACCTCTCCATCAATTGGGATTAATATGGGCGAAATCACCGAGGATTAATCCGGGAAGCAAGAGTGTCGTTCGAATCAACCGAAATGAATTTTGCAAAATTCGTCCTCATCCGATTGAATTGGGAGGCGATTCTTGTGGGATTATATCGAGGACAGACAAGGCTACATCATCAGTTGATTTGAGCGTACGTGTTATTATCCGAGAAGCTTGAAATTTAAGAAATGAAATGGGAATCTTGGATGCATGGTGTATTTCAATTGTCACAATCAGTAGTCACCAAATTAAATACGGAAAATAATTAATCTTTCTTTTCCTTGATGCCTTGCTGTGGTAGGGTTCAGATTGTTGACCACAATCAGCTTTGCATAATTGATGCCATCAACATAGGAAATCCGGGTCCGTCGGGTGGTGGAGGTATTATTCGAAATGAGGATGGGGCTTTGGTAATGGCTTATGTGCTTTCTAAGGGATATGGTAACGCACTATCCGCTGAACTCTATGCGATTTTTCATGGTTTGCAGTTGGCGATCTCTAACGGATGCCCGCGCCTTATTGTCGAGACGGACTCTACCGAGGCTCAACGTTTGTTATTGGTTCGACACTTGCAAATCCATGCTGATTATTACCTCATCCGGCGTTGTTGGAAGTTGATCGATGACCACTCTTGGCTTATCAAAATTCAACATACGCGTCGAACGAATAATGTGGTTGCGAATGGACTTGCGCAATTATCTTCTACTATGTCTGTTCCTTTCTTTAGTTTTAACGAACTTCCTGCTAGCATCGAACCGTTGTATGTTTCTGATTTGCTTACCTCTTCTAAGGAGCTCATTCCTAATGGATAATAAAATTCTCTCTCCGGGCTAGGCCCGTTTTCTGACCCAAAAAAAAAAAAACATAGTTAACAAACTTTTGGGATAACGTATAGCCTGATCCATGATGGAATTATCTTTTTATGGGTCTTAAATCTTGATCAACCAATATGTGTATAATTCTTATATAATACAGTTTTCTGCATCACAAATTCACAATGACTTGAAATAAGATACATGTAAATATTTATTTCAATTCCACATAAACAAATATATTGAACGGTTTTTTCGCCTAGTATCCTTGAGGTATGACGAAATTCGCGAGGTGTACTAAAGTTTTGACTATTTCACGTGGTATCCCGAATTTTTTTTTTCCGCCAAATACTCATCTCTTAATTAATTAACAGAGGGAATTTTTGTATAGTACCCTTGAATTTAAGTAATTTTTGTAGAATGCCCAAAGGTTTGAAAATTTTCGCCTGATACCCTCATACTTTTTAAAACATATTGCAAAGTGCCCAGACGTTTGTCCTCCGTTATAATCGTTAACTAATTAGAAAAAGAATCCATTTCCAGTAGAGAAAAGTCGAGAAGACGTTGCTAGTTGTAGTAGGGAGGGGACGACCGGGGTTTTGGGTGGTGGCCGAGGTCGGCGGTTTTTGCTTTCCGGAGGAGGAGATGCTTTGTTCTGAGCCGGAGGAGGAGACGCTTCGTTCTAGGGCGGTGAGAAGCGGGGCTTGGAAAACCCAGACAGGGCGGGAAGACGGCGACACGCAACGACGGACGACGACGATGCGGTGTTGCAGGCAACGAGGCAAAGACAATGGCTGCATTTCAGGTATGTATTTGGGGTGGGGATTTCGAATTTGGGGTTCGAAAGTTTAGGGTTTGAAACTTAAATTGAATTTGGGGGTTTTCAGATTTGATTGAGAATTTATTTTGATTGAAATTAGAATTGCTCAGAGTTAATTTGTGGATTTTGATTTGCATGAAAATGGCTTACAACCTGATATCCTAACTTTAACCATTCTTGTTCGGGTTGGAAATAGTTCAGTTTGAGTGATCAAAGCAGCTGCATTTCCACAATCACGTTACTTATAACACAGTTTCAAGTATATAATTGAAGGATAAAGTTAGTCCATTTTGATAAGGATAGAACATTGCTTAAACCATTTAGGTTTTGTTGCTTAAACTATTGTGGTGCAAATGCATATAAGATAGTGATAATGTTGTGTTAGTGTGGCTTATTACTCAATTTTTTCTCCATATAAACCAAACTGGAGTGTTACACAATTGAGTTGTACGCAAGACCAACGACAGAGCTGATGGCTGGTGCTAGAGGCGACGACAACGACGCTGGTCGGTGATGACTTGATGGACAATAGCTTGTGAGAGTAGCACCATTTCTAGCATAATTTAGTTGGATCATATATATGCTATTTTGACTACTATGTTGTTGTAGATGGTTTTTCATGTATTAACATTTAAGCCTATTAGCTCAATGGCAGAGCAACGTGCTTTAAGTACGTGGATGTGGGTTCGAGTCCCACATAGGCTAATTTATATCTCAATACTATTATGATCCTAATTGTACCACGGTCTTTACTATTTGATCTCTTTCATTACCAGTTGAAGAACCTTGACAATTCAAGCATACTTCTATTATCAAACAAATCATTACATTAGCCTATGCGAGAGTTGAACCCACATCTTGTGCATAAGCACATGCTCTACCATTTGAGCTAATAGGCTTTAAAAACGCTAGCATCCAAGGTCATAACATAAACTAATTCCATACCTCATTATAAGTACTATTTTTAAAAAGACCAACAGGTCATCCATAAGGCAACATCACTTTTTAGAGAGCCAACAC
The DNA here is from genome assembly GCA_027886185.1 of Rheum nobile. Lineage (NCBI taxonomy): Eukaryota > Viridiplantae > Streptophyta > Magnoliopsida > Caryophyllales > Polygonaceae > Rheum > Rheum nobile. The sequence goes on from WOAB01000643.1 coordinate 4,349, forward strand.
AGTCAACTCAAAGAAAGCAAACTTAGCTAATCAATAATTTAGAGTTGTACCTATATGATCAGTTCAAAAATAATCTGACAAGTAAATGCAAAAAATGTCATTTTTTCAGCTAGAATAACATGTAAATGTACCTAGATGGATCAACCTTCCTCACCCTAACAAGTAACAATAACATCAAGCTTAACTCACCTATATCATATAGAAGAGAGCTCATGAAAACTTAACAAAGTGATAATCATCATGACAAATCTCAGCCAAATAACACCTGCCAGAAGAAGAGGAATGATGGATATTGTTCCCTTTCTCTCATCAATCCTCTCTATGATAAATATTGCAATAATTGATGTGAATGCAATTTTCATCTGGATACATCACAAAATGAGAAGTTAACTTTTCTAGCTTTCAAAAAAAAAAAAAAGATGCAAGGAAAATACTAAAAACTATTTTAGACCAAAAATAATCGACTGCTTGTGACCCATCATATTATAAAACTAACCGGCAACCGATCCCACACAAGGGTGGCATCATTTGGGTCAAGATGGTAGTAAGAGGATCCAACCCCAACAGCAGCCACACCAACAAAGAAACAAGGCCAGCCCCATAGCTCACCTTGCAAGCTTAAAAAAGAACAGATTCAAAAAAGGAATACATGTAGACAAAGTCCATGCCTTCATAGAATCGTGTAGCTAAGATAAAATGCTTAAAGTGAAATACCTTAGCTTGATTATAATAAAATCCTCTAATTAACTCTATCCAACTTTGATTATAATAAAAATCCACAAACCTTAAATCTGAATTTCAATCAAAATCTTCTAATTAACTCTATCCAACTTCAATTTCAATAAAAATCCACTAAACCCTCAATCAGATTCAAAAAATCCCAAATTTCAATCTCAATTCAAACCCTAAAATTGAAAATCCAAATTCATAACTGAAATTGTGCAAAACATACCTAAACACAACATTGTCGCCCCTCTTGATCACCACCAACACAGTCGTCGTCGCCACCTCAACTGTAATCGTCGCCACCAGCACCGTCGCCCGACTTGACGAACTCTTCCAGCCCCGTTGTCGTCTTGGTCTAGCGTCACCATCTCCAAAAGCCGACGGACTCTTCCAACGCCTAGCCATCAACGACCTCCTCCCCAAGACAGCCACCACCCAGCCTTGGTCGAGTATCCTTCTTTCCTCCAAGTCTCCTCCAAGACACGAGCGTATTTCTCAGTTCTCTTCTCTGAACTTTTTTAATAAGTCGTAACGTTGTATTAACGGAGGATGGACGGCTGGGTATTTTATGAAATTTGTTGAAAATTAAAGAGCATCACGCGAAATGTATCAAACCTGTGGGTATTTCCTCCGAATTCGTCTATTTTCAGCACCTTCTCTTGTCTTTCCTCCTTACGAACCCATCCTACTCTTTCTTCCTCCCAAATCATTCTCTCAACAATCAATGAGCTCAGCCCCGCTCTTGCACCATTTTCTTGATTAGCAACCGTGACAGACTCAGTTGGAACTGTAATATCCACAAACACCGTGTTCATGCCTTGACCTGATCCTGCATTTCCGTTATCACAGAAAAAGATCCGATCCCATTGTTGCTCCAGGGTCATTTCGTAGTACATAGATTTCTTCACTTGATCTTTTGGTGTTAGGTAGTCCTTGATGAACATGAAAGGACAGTACCACTTGCCCACAATTACTGGATTAGATGCCTGATAAGAAAGAGAGAAGTTGAAGTATGGAAGACGAGCACGCAGCCCCGGATCCAGGCCTGCTGCTTCTCCAAGTGAGAAATTCTTGGGAGTTTTGGAGTCGAGGCGCCAACCTTTCCTTCGAAGAAACGATGGAGGATGACCATCATGAGCAACAGATGTGGCTACCAACCCCGAACCGTGTTTTGACACCCTGAACAGTTGATAGGTGTTGGTCGGGTCTAGCGGTCTTGGATGGACATCGTTTACGCAGTTGCAAAGGCAACATGCTGTCATTTCTTCGTCAGTCGAACTCACACACGCTTTCCTGGGAGAAAAAAAAAATCAGACAACATTATGAAACTATGTTCCGCAAACCAATTTCAGAAGAACTAATTCTTACCCTTTATGCTTTCTCTTTGTCTTGATTGCATAATAGATATTTGAAGATAGTGGGCGATTGATTGCTGGGATAAAATAGACAGGATAATGAGTCTCGTCTTCTCCTGATCCATGAGTAACTTCGTGGAGCTTGTTTTGAGGGAAAGGGAAATCCTTAATTCTGCTGTCCTTGAACAATCCGAAGAAGACTCTTTCTGTTGATGCATCATCTTGGAGTATTAGGTAACCGATGTTCGGGCCTTCAGGGGGCGGTAAAGAGACAGCGTTAGGGTTGTTTTTGTATAGAGAAAGGGGTCTGGTGACATACATGCTTATGGTTTGCTGAATTCCCTTTGAATCCACTGTTGTAATTAACCAATTGCAGGATTTATATAGAAGTTTGAAATTCAGGAAATGAAAAGGGAATCCTGGATGTTATATTACAATTGGCACATTCACTAGGGGTGAGCAAACGTATATATCCGATCCGGTCCGGTCTGGTTCGGTATGTCGGATATTCGGAAAAAAATATTCACAAAACTCCTATCCGTATCCGGTCCGTTTCGGACCGGATATCCGATAAATATTATACGGATCGGATCGGATATTCGACTCGGATATCCAAATTATCCGGTTACTAGAAAACCTATTAAAAAGTAAATCAAAATATTACTTTTTTTAATTCAATCAAAACTAACAATCCGCAAAGTACAACTAAATGTCAAACATCAACACTATTTGCAATTCCCTGTAATGTTTTCAAACAATTAAACTTGTCAATTTTTTCAGATTGAGAACCATAAACGTATATATTATATAAGAAGAGGAATTGGCAAGTATATATAAAGTTATAGCTTTAACTTATATAATCAAAATTCAATTCAATGATGAACACTCAATCTTGACAAAAAAACATATTTACTCTGTTTAGTGAGGCGACACTTAGTACATGACTTGGGATTTTAATTTTATAAGAATAATAATCAAGGTTGTATTTTATTAAAATAAATAAAATAAGAAATGTTGTATTGGAGAATTAAAGTGGTTTAATTCCTTAAAAATGTACAAGCACCATTTTGATATCATTCTAAACTAATTAAACATTGTATATTAGTTATAAAAACATATATATCTTATATATTAATAGTACCGGATTCCCGGATATCCGGTAAGCAAAATATCCCGATCCGTATCCGGTCCAAGTATCCGGAAAAATCACCCGGATCGGATCGGATTCGAATAAAAGTTAAACGGATGTTTTCAGATACAGACTTTTAGGGTTCGGATTGACGGGTTATCGGATCGGATCGGCCGTGTCAGATACTTTTGCTCACCCCTAACATTCAGTAGTCACCAAATTGATAAAGAAAAATTACATTTTGAAGTTATCAGCTTTTCATAATCACCGAATTGCAAAAATACCCCAAATGCATTAGTGAGTTGCATATATATCACTTTGACTTTTTTTTTGCATATATACACCAAATGGGGTATTTTTGCAAAATATTTAATTTTTTTTTTTAATTCAGAAATGAAATAAAAAAAAAGCATGAAAAGAAAAAGGAAACAAAAAGCCCAAACTAGTAAAATAATAATTTTTAGGATTTCCCTCTAAAACCCCAAAATATTTCCCGCCCACTTTCCGCCCATCCCGGCTTCCTCCATCCCGCCGACCGGTGCATCAACAGTTGAAAGTGAAAGATTTAAACCCATCCTCCCTCCCCTCCCCTCCCCTCCCTCTCCCTTCCATTCTACAGACGTCCTTGTAACTGTTAAAGTGAAAGATTTGAACTGGTAAGTAGTTATATTCAGAGGTTTTTTTTCATGGCGAACTGTGCAACTGTAAAAAAGGAATGGCGATGGGCGAGAGAAGGGTTGAACCTCAGCATATGAACCCGAAGAACTGTTGAACTCAACAGATTGATTAAGAAGCAGTTTTCAAGGTGAACTGGTAGTTATATTGACAAGGTTTTTTTCTGAAGTAAAGAAATGATTCTAGCCTGGATGAACTGGTAGTTAAAGAAATGATTCTAGGGCTAAAGTATGTAAAAACAAATATTCAGAAGGGAGCAAATGTAGAACCCAAGTGAAGAGATGAAGTGGAAATTTTCTGAAGTAAAGAAATGATTCTAGTCTGGATAAACTGGTAGTTATATTGAAAATGTTTTTTTTTGTGCTATAATAGAAAGTTCTTGTCGGACTTAGGAAAACAATTGTCATACTTAGAAATAAAAATGTCATAACTACAGCGTTGAAATTGGATATATGTCTACTAAGAAGGTGGATAGTTCATCTCACTAATCTAAATACAAGATGTCTTAATTAGATCTCCCGTTCCTGATGCTATACTTCTTTGGCAATTTTACTTTACATAGATATTAATTGCACTTCATCTCACCAATCTACTTTAAAGATATATTAATTAGAAAATGCTCCATGTTTGAGTATTTTTAGGTACAGAGGAGGCACTTGTAGTGCTGGTGATTTCCAAAGCGTGACATTTTAAATTGTTATTGTGACATACTATTTATACTATTTTCACAGTGTAATAATGTATGATTGACAAATGTGACCGTATTCAGACTGATTTACTTCGCAGAGGTCTTACTTTATGGAGATAGTAATGGCACTTCATCTACCCTATCTCATTGGAGTGTGTGTTGTTTGACTATCCTAACTGTACATACTTCCAGTTCTACTCTCTCTTTGTTTCACTTCATCTTACCCATCTCTTTCCTCTCCTTAGAGCAGCTCGTGTGGTTGTTGGTGTTTTTTCCTGGGGAGTCACAAACTTCAGTTGGATTTTAATTGAGTGACAAATAGGTATGGACGATGAATACTCCACCATTGGAGACAAGGGAGAGGTTGGCTTCATCGATGTTCCTTCAGTCACAACATCATCACCAACTGAGGAGGGTCCTGTCATGGTGTCTGTGCCGTTTCCATTTGCTGGAAGAAAGCCTCAATCGGTTCCTGTGAACGAGGTTGTCGTGGCGTCATTCACCATAGAAAACACCACAGATGAATATATTTTACTTTGGGGTGTGAAGATTTATGCTTCAATTCCTGAAGATTCATTTGTGTTGTCATTGATGAAACCTCCATCTGGCCAGCCAGATGACATACCCGAGGGAGATTTTGTCCCTTGTTTTGATATGGAGGAACGAAATTTGAACCCACATGGTAGCCTGACTATATGGATGTCTTGTGTGCCCAAGGAGATTGGCCTTTTCACATCTATGCTGCATATCCAAACTGGTCAGGGGATTATTGAACGACTTGTCTTCCTCTTGGCTGAAGATGAGGTATCCAAAGCTTTGGCACCTCAGAGACCATATTACATACCAACACAGATCAGGAAAGCGATAGAGTTTGAGGAAATCCCTGAAGTGGTCTTACAAGGCTTAACAGAGGAAAATTATGTGTCGTATTTCATTGAGTTGTTAGGGGTGGAGGAACTTCTGATTATGGTAAGTGTTATGTTTTCTATGTATGGGGGTTGGGGGACTGATGGGATAGCTAAATGGCATCGTTCTGCCGTAGTACCAAGTTGTTGAATGCCTTTTTTTATATATTTGTTTACAGGAGTATGTCAAAGCTTATAATATGAAGTTTGTTACTTTGAGACAAAGGTATAATGTCAGGCTTGTATCACTTAAAGTGCCAGGACTAGGTGAAAGAAGGCCCTCAGTTGTCAGTGGAGATGTGGTGAATGTTTATGGAGAATATTCTGTCCATCAGGTATGTCAATAATGTTAGGTATCTTATGTTTTTTGTCAAAGTGTTATATACTATTGTCGGTATGAATTATGAAATTGCACGAATTATCGTTGTCAAAGCTATGTTCTCATGTTGAACTTGCTAATGTTCTTTGAACAGGGCGTGATCGACCGTGTTAAAGCTGATGAATTAGTATTGCAATTTAATGATGAATTTTACCAAAGGCATATAGATAGCAATGTGTATGAAATCTGTTTTGTGTTCAACGGGACAAATTTCCGTAAGCTTCATGAAGCCATTCTATCTGCAGAGGCATTACATGAAAACTTCCTCTTTCCCCATGAGTATCAGTCAAAACGGAGGATTACAACCAACAATTTTGTGCCTATCTCACTTCTTCTTGATGAGGAACAACAAAATGTTGTTCGGTTAATTTTAGGCTGCAGAGGAGGAGCTCCTTATGTGATTTATGGACCCCCGGGAACAAGAAAGACAAAAACACTAGTGGAGGTGATCCTACAACTCTATACAACTAGACATGATTCTCATATACTGGTATGTGCTTATTCAAATTGCGCGGCAGATCACATATTAGAGAAAATCCTTTGTGAGTGTCCTTCACTTAGGGAGGAAGATATTTATAGGTTGAATGCCACACATCGTCCCTTACAAAGAATAAACGCTTCATTGTTGAGGTTCTGCACCTACAATGCTGGTTTCTTCACTTTCCCTTCTCGAGATGCACTCCGCATGTACAAGATAATAATAACGACATACACGAGTGCATCTTACCTCTATCATGCTGAAAGGGTTAACCGTGGCCACTTCTCCCACATCATCTTAGATGATGCAAGCCAAGTTTCAGAGCCAGAGACAATGATCCCCATATCAACCCTCATAGAAAAGAACACAGTTATTGTTCTTTGTGGTGATCCCAAACAACTTGGGCCTGATATTTTTTCAAAGCAAGCTGAGGCTTATGGTTTGGGAATATCTTTTCTAGAGAGGTTGTTGGACTTTGAAGTTTACAGATCAGGGGATCCTAATTATGTCACAATGTTGTTGAACAATTACCGGAGCCACCCTGCTATTGTCAATGTTCCTTCAAGACTATTTTATAGTGGAGCATTGAGGCCAGATCGAGAAGACAGTAAGACATGTTTCTTACCTTGGGCTGATATGCTTCCCAATAGGAACTTCTCTTTCATGTTCTGTGGTATCCAAGGCTTTGATGAGAGGGAAAAGGGCAGCCCATCATGGTTTAATAGGATTGAAGTTTGCAAGGTGGTTGAGCTCGTACAGAGGCTGATAAGAAGGAATGTGCCTGAGCAAGACATCGGGATTATTACCCCTTTCCCACAACAAGTACTAAAGATAAGGAAGGCTCTCATGTCTCTATGTATGAGGCATATTGAGATTGGCGGGGTTGAGCAGTTTCTGGGTGAAGAAAAGGAAGTGATCATCCTGTCAACAGTCAGATCGACCGCTAACCACGATAAATATGACAGGACTTTCCGCATAGGATATCTGAGCAACCCGAATAGGTTAAATTTTGCCCTGACTCATGCCCGATCATTGCTTATTATAGTTGGAAACCCTTATATTTTAGAAAAGGTAATTCCCGGTAAAAAAAAAGTAGAGTTGGTCATTGTTGTTGGTCATTGACAGGATTAACAAGGTTGATTAACTACGGTGTTTTTGGTCTTTGACAAGATTGGCACTGGCAAGAAATCCTAAAGGATTGTGTATTACGTAGCGCCTATGAAGGCTGTGCATTCCGTGTGCATGAGTAGTTTGACAGTAGGTAGTTGTGATTCTAGTAATGTGATAGCATCCAGTTGACAACTATCCTTTTTGTAGAAATGTATGGTAGCCCACGCTATAATATTGTAGGAATGTAATGATAGTATCCAGTTGACAACTATTCTAGTAAGGTAATTGTCGGTGTGTGTAGTGTCGACATTAATGTTTTGGCAATCTGACATATAGATTACAAATGCTGAAACCATGCTTTCTAAAACTATTCGAAAATAAAATTCAGCCTCTTACATAAAAAACCAAAGTCATGAGGTACATACTTCATAGTCAATTCATCCTCAACCATGCCTATATGCTCGATTACAAATGCTGAAAGCACTAATCCCTAGAATCACACCAGCACCAAACGCAAAAATAGGAAATATTACATGGTTTCTGAAGTTTGCCTGGGAGTGTAGTGCCTTGTTTTCAGCTTCAAGTTCTGCCACCCTTGCATTTAGTCGCCAAATTGCATGATCGAATTGCATCTCAGTTGTATTGAGTTCCATGATTCTCTGTCCAAGTTCATGTATCTCAGTACGTAGGCGTGTGATTATTTCACCCAACATGTTGGAACATGGGCTATTCGTTAGCAACATGTCTAACTCTTCTTGCAACTTCTCCTCTAATTGAGAAGGTGTAGGAGATGAAGGTGGATGTTCATATTTGCGGGGGTCCCCGCTTTGAAAACTTGAGGTGTCGCTGGATGACATTGTACTTGAGTACTGTAGAAACAAAGAAAGATTTGCAGCAAAAAATAAGTGATACGTGCTTACTGATCCAGTATGAAAACCACACAATAAACAAAGAGGGTTACCTTCAAGTTTGGCGCAGAGAGGGTTTAGGGATTGTTGAGGAAAAATGAGAAGGAATGGTCGGGGGTCCCCGCTGAGGTTTATTTAGTTGTTTTTGTTGGAGAAATATTACTTCATAACTATTCACCTGATATGACTTCTGAAAATATAGTACACACTTAGAGGGGAAACCTCTGTTTTCCTCTAAAATTTCCCTCCAATTTCTACCCCTTTACCCACGTGTTAGGGATTGTTATCCAAGCATAACCCAACCTGTAAACCTACACAAAGCTTCCGTAACACCACAATACCTTAAATCCACAAAGCTTCAAAATAGATTGTGCAGCGTCTTCAATGTCTTTGGAATAGAAGAAGTTTAATAATGGGTGAGTTCTGACTTTCACGTTCTTATTCCTATTTTTCTTTACAATAAAATATTTTGTGGTCTTGCTTACTCTTTCATGTCGGTGTTAGGGCATTGTCATACGGGGGTCCCCGTTTGGCCCTAATAAAGTATTGAACTTGTGTTTGCTTTTTGTTCGTGTAACAGGTTCAACATCATACTACTTGACTCTGAAAACAAGTGGTGAATGGACATGTAAGGGAAACAAGTGGGTTTTTGATGGGATCACAACGACAACAAGACTTCTTTTGTATGCAGATATGAATTACTCAAATCTCAGGAAAAAGTTAGCTGAGAAGATTAAATGCATCGACGAGATAGATGAAATGGAGATAAAATATCTGTCATCGTGGAAACCACTGGCACAACCAATCGATGTCAAAGATGACGAGGACCTTGGTGCGTTAAAGTTTTTGAACGCACACTCGCACGATAACATTTGGCCTATCGAGTTATATGCGAGTATGAAAAAGAAGGGAAACAAAGAGCCAGAGGTTGTGGTAGGTTGCCATCCAAGTAGAAGTGATGACGAGGACATCACAGTGTGTCTGACTCCACCACCGTTAACACAAACTCAAGAGGCAGAGCCCGAGGCTGTGGTAGATCGCCATCCTGTCACTGATCGTCCCAAATCCGACAAGAACAATAAGGTAAGCAACAATTATCCCACTGACGAAATACGGAATATCGTTGATTGTGACATGTATGAACTTAAACCAAAAATTTGGCGTGTAAACAATGGGGAAGTTAAATAGTTGACTTGGTGAGCCAATCTGAGGCAGACTCGGAAACTGATGGGAGAGAAAAAAGGTCTTCCACAGGAACGAAAAGAATACAGGACTGTATTGACATTGAGAGTGATTATGGGGAAGACGTTGTGCGAGATTTTGATTGGGATGACCTTGAGGAGGATGTTGAAGAAGGGACATTGTTGGATGACACTAATGAAGTCAAAAACTTATTCATAGACATTGATGAGGAAGTTCTACAACAGATTGAAGCCGAGTACTATCGTAGCAAACGGTTGTGTAAAAGGCAATTGGATGAGCCAATGGAGGATAATGGGGTGAGCGGCAATAATTTGGAAATAAAAGTTGGAGAGCACTTCAATTGCAAGAAGGATCTTAAGGATCGTTTATCCTTGATTGCATTACAGAGGCGCTTCCAGATGCACGTCCAAAAGTCTGATAAGAAGTTATATGTGGTAAGGTGCATTGATCCTAGTTGCACATTTTTTTGTCGTGGGACCGCTCTTGGCAGCACAAGATTGTTTCAAGTAAGGAAGTATTGTGGACATCATACATGTGGCATGAAGCTAAAGCATAATTACCACAGACATGCAAGTTCAAGCGTAATTGCTGACCATATTATGTCAAGGTAAGTAAACTATCATGTCAGTACGATCATATATGAGCATGTCTATGAACTAACCTTAGCATGTTACATATACAATCCTGTTACAGATTTAACACAGCCGGTACATGTCCTGGACCTCGTGCTGCCGAAATTCAAGACAACATGAAGAAAATGGGAGTGGCAGTTGGTTACGACAAGGCAAACAGAGCACGTTTAACCGCCATTGACAAGATAAGAGGCACAGCTGAAGAAAGCTACAATAGGATTCATGGATACATGTACATGCTCGAAAGGATGAATACAGGGACAGTCACACATGTTGAAGTAGACTCTAATCGTCGATTCAAGTATTGTTTCATCAGCTTGGGTGCTTGGCGCAATGGAATGAAGTTTTTAAGAAAGGTATATTTCCATCTTGTCACGTTCCGTGATACTATTGTCAAATCGATACATGACATTGTAGAGCTGATTGAAAACTACTGCATGTCATAATTGTGGATGGTACCCATCTAGGATCAAAGTACAGAGGCACACTTCTAGTTGCAGTGGCACAAGACGGAAACAGAAAAATATATCCAGTGGCTTTTGCTGTTGTTGACAGCGAGAATGATAGTTCATGGTCGTATTTCTTCCGACACCTACGCTCTGTTGTTGCCGACGATCATGACCTCGTATTTGTGTCTGACCGTCATGGAAGTATATACAAAGGTTTAAGAGAGCGCTATATCTTCGCAAAGCATGGTTGTTGCACACTTCACCTATGGGGTAACGTGAAGACGAGGTTTAAAAGAAATGACTTGTGGATTCTGTACCAAAAGGCAAATCAAGCGTACACCAAACAGGACTTTAATCGTGAATTTGCAAGACTTTGCAACCAGTCTCCTGAAGTCGGTACGTACCTCAGGGGTGTTGGATTTGAAGCGTGGACAAGAAGTCATATGCCCGCAAACAGATTCAACATTATGACGTCCAACAACGCAGAATCCGTGAATAGTCGCTTACTGGGCCCGCGTCGACTGCCGTTGATTGGGTTGCTTGATGGTATACTGAATGTCATGAGTAATTGGTTTTGTGACAGGCGATTTAAGGGAGAACGACATTTGGATATTCTGACCCCGACTGTTTCTACTGAGCTAGAAGGTAATTATTTGAAATCGTTGACAATGGTTGTGAGTAGGCTAAATCAATATGAGTTTCAAGTGCATGCCAATGGAACTACACTCTTGGTAAATCTGCATGCTCGAACCTGCTACTGCAACGTCTTCCAAGTTGACCAAATTCCCTGTGCGCATGCAATAGCGGCCGCGAAGGATTGTGGTGTGGATCCTGTCACTCTTGTTCATCCCTTCTTTACTGCTGAAATGTGGAAGGAAGTGTACAAGGAAACTATATATCCGGTTCCTGCATTTGAGCGTTGGGAAGTTCCTGACACGGTCTTGAATAGAGCATGTTTGCCCCCGGTTGTTAGGAGGAAATCCGAAAGACCAAGGAAGAAAAGGATCCCGTCACGTGGAGAATACAGGGGCCCGAGGAGAAGGTGTGGAAGTTGTGGTGCTGTCGGCCATAACTCACGAAACTGTCCTAATCCCTCAACCGGCCCATGATGCCGTTAATTGTGTTGTGTTACCTCTTCAATTATGTATTTTGTTAATATGTGTAGTCAGAGTTCCAAACTCTTGAAGGATCTCTTACCACTCATATTAATTTTCGTATAAATGGTATGTATTTTGTTAATATGCATCCGTATGTTAATGTAATATTATCCTGTCGTCGTTATATATATATCCCGACATAGAGTATTCACCATAGAGTATTATTTCATGCGCCATTACCATCACCATAGAGTATTATTTCATGCGCCATTACCATAACATTCTATATTAAATAAAAGAGAATTACATAATATCACATTATGGATGAGAAACTTGACATATAATATTAATTCATGCGACATTACAACATACCATAACATACTATACCATAATCTACTGACTATATATAGTCGCTATATGACATTATCATCTTCCTACTTGACATACCTATCATAACATACCATAAAATACTACATTACATTGTCCCTAAACTAGATCACTTAATCAGATTCTATATATTTGCGGAGGAGACAGATGATTCTGGGCCGTCACGCTGCGGAAGTTCATCAACAATATCTCCAGTGACGACATATATGTTGATGAAGGCAACGGATCTACCTTGGGCGGCAAGGGCGACGGCGTCTCCGCGGCGCTGTAAGGCCCTCAAGGTACGAGGCCCGTCATGGGTGGGCACAACTTCGAAGAAGTAAGAGGCGTCCCGTTCGGAGTCGTTAAAATAAAATAGTTGGTTCAGCAACCAATGGATATCTTGTACCATTTCAGCCGAGGGCCTCCAGTTTTGCTTCCTCCCGCCTTGGTAGACATGGGTTGAAATCCTGGCATCTTGTCCCCTTGAAGGGATGAGTCTCCCCCGGTATGGACAGTTGTGTAAACCATGTGATCGTTTTGGCCGTTAGGCTCATAAGCCATGGTTAGTATGAGGAAACAAACGAAACAAGAGAAGGGAAATTTTTGGAGCGGATTGTGGAAGAAGTTTTGGAGCGGATTGTGGATGAGGAAATATGGTTTGTATGAGGGGGTATATAAAGAGGTTTTTGGGTTGGTGGCGGTTAGGGTTTCATTTATTAGGGTTAATTGGGTTAATATCCTGATTGACAGGATTTGGTGGGCATTTAATGAAAGTTCATGACGGTTGACTATTTTTTTGTTGTCAGTGAAGTTGTCATAAAACTTGTATGCAATCTAAAAAAGTTCAATTTCAAGTTGTCATATTATCCTGTCATTGATTGACAGGAGTTGGTGGGCACTTGGGCAGTTAGTGAAAGTTCATGACGGTTGACTACTTTTTTCTTGTCAGTTAAGTTGTCATAAAACACATTGTGATCTAAACGATGTGAGCAATCTAAACAAGTTCAAGTTGTCATAAAACACGATGTGATCCAAATATCCAAAAATCTTATATCCAAATAAACTTCCTTGTAATCTAACCGATGCACACTCTCATATACTCGACCTCCAGACCCCGTCAAACACGCTGTGAGCCATGTCGCTCCTGAAGCCGTCAATAAATTTGTCTGCCACAACGTCCAGATTTTTCCGACCAGCACTGAGCAACTCCATGTGTTTCAGAGTGTATATCCCACAGTCATGACTACGAACACAACATGCACTTTGTTACTCAGATGAAGTATGTAATAAAATTCGTAAGGGGATTCATATTTCGACTTACCCACGCTTGTTCTGCTTCAGTCCTTGAATTCTCTCAAATTTAATCTCTTTAGTACCCCGATGTTCAAATCTCTTGCCAAGCGGGGGGTACTGTGTCATGAAGTGAGGAAGAAACCGACAAATCGCATGCACGCAGTTCTCTATGGCCAAGTCAGGGTTCAAAGCCACATTACAATCATATACATTTGCCTGCCATTGCTGCAAATCGATCTCAACAGCCACCCAATGGTTGTTATCGATGTTGAGGGGGAAGTAAATGAAGTCCAGATCATCCCAACTGGACCCATAAGTCTTAGGCCGATCTCCCCTAAAGTATGCGAGTGCACGTTCAGATGCAGGTGGAACAGTGCAGTCATTTTTCATATAGTATTTCAATGCATCCGTATAATCAGCAGTCCAGAAAACGTCCAATATTGTGGCCTTGCTTTTAACTTCGGACTCCAAAAGCGCCTTACGGATATAACCACAAACTTCATCGATATGCTTCAAAAAAATATAATTCATCCTGTCAGGCATTGCAATAAATCCCAACAGTAAACTATGTTGACATCATACTTAAATAGCTTACACCATCTTCCAGCCAAGCTTTTGGTTCCAGTATTAGGCCAATCCACTTCTTGCCCATCTCTTCACCACACAGTCCAACTATTGGCTTAGAGCTGAAAAACAAAGAAGGCGTAATTCAATCCATGAAAGATAGTTGAACATTATTATTAAATCCGTGGGATACTAACCTTTCATCATTCATCCATTCCAGCAAAGCAGTCATCTCCTTCACCTGTGGATTCTTGGTTATCTTCTTCACAATTTTCCCCTTTTTCTCATCTGTGTAAGGTGTTTTTTTTGGGCGGATGGCTTCACCATACGACTAGGAAGAAACCTCGTCGGTTGGAGATGCTGCTCTCGTTTATTTCTGGGTTTCGCCTTCTTGGATGAAGCAACCACAGCGGCTAGCACTGAAAGAGGTTCCTCTCTTTCCTCTACCTCAGCTTGGGTAGCCTCCGGTGCTCCTTCAATGTCGTTAGTAAAATCCTGCTCCTGGTCCTTTTCCCCAACGCCAGCATTTTCATTTATGTCTTTGACAAGGGCCATAACACCATACGCACCCTCAACATCATTGTTAGCCTCAATGGAATTATCAAAATCCTGCAATCATAATAACCATGTCATGCATGCGTACAAATCCTGTCACCATGCCTTTTCTTGTAAAACATAAAAACTCACAGACTATAAACTATAAATCTTGTCACTTCGTACAAACAATAATGTCATAGTAGGGATGAGAAATTGATAATTTTCATACCTTTTTTCCTTCAGCCTGTACCTTCTCCACCGCAGCCTCCTGAACCTCAGCCTCTACCTTCTCCACCTTCTCCAACGCAGCCTTCTCCTCCGCAGCCTCTTTAACTTCCTCACCATCAGTCTCATTATCGTCATCAGAAACTTCCTCCTCCGCAGCCTCCTTAACTTCCTCACCATCAGTCTCATTATCCTCATCAGAAACTTCCTCCTCATCAGAAACATCTACCTTGTCATCCTCCTTCGGTTTGTCACTACCCTGCCGAAGTTCATCATCATCATCATCATCATCATCATCATCATCATCATCATCATCATCATCATCATCATCATCATCATCATCATCATCATCATCATCATCATCATCATCATCATCATCATCATCATCATCATCATCATCATCATCATCATCATCATCATCATCATCATCATCATCATCATCATCATCATCATCATCATCATCATCATCCATCATCTCTCATCATCTCATCAGACTCACCATAGGATTCATCCTCATCCGAATAATTCTTTGATTTCCCAGTACTCTTGAGCTTACGCACCTCCTCCTCCTTTGATACCCTCTTTTCCAGCATTCTCATCCTGTCAAGCACTCCTTTTTCCAACCTCTTCATCATTCTGAACATCTGACTTATCACCTCTGATGACTGCACAGATGCATTACTCGAGCTCGCTCCATCTTTTCCTTGCTTCCCCTTCCCCTTCTTTTTCAAACCCTTCATTGCTTCCTTCACAATTTTGTCAAAATGCGGGTCATCCAATTCAACAACATAGTAGCAGTCGGACAGCTCATCCTCATCGGGAATAAGAATGGGCTTAACCACATGTGTAGGATCAGCCAAAGACAACTCCAACACTCCATGTTCAGGGGCGTCATCTGAAAACCAACGAAGACCTCGAGGCATTGCAGATTCACTCAACTTTGATGCAAATTGGAGACCAAATGTTGGCACAGCTTCCCATACCCATATCTACAATAACAAGCGGTTTGAGAATTAGCAAATTAAGATACATTATTTCATTTTATCCTGTCACCCTATAATTTAGATCAGGTCACCCTAAAACAATCTGGAATGCAATTAAAAGTATGTTGGAAAACTACTATGTAGTGTCAATCAAACAAGAAAAACTTCGGGCATATTCACCACGATCCTGTCACCCAGTACTAAAATATATGTCATAGTATAGCATAAAGTATACTACTATGCTGCAAATAAAACACATTCAGTAATTAATATTTCAACCATTACAAATTTAGATCAGGTCACCCTAAAACAATCTGGAATGCAATTAATAGTATGTTGGAAAACTACTATGTAGTGTCAATCAAACAAGAAAAACTTCCTGCATATTCACCACGATCCTGTCACCCATAGCATAAAGTATATACTACTATGCTGCAAATAAAACTACCTGAAACACAACTGGCATGCCTTGAATGGAATATGGAATTCTTGGTGTGTCGGAGAGTAGCTTTGCCTTCTCTACTGTTTGCATCCTTTTGGCCAATGCTGTGGTCAATGACTTGTGAAGCTCTTCATAAGCAACCCTTCCCCATGGATAATCCCAAAAGTTATCCATATTCTCCAGCAGCCTAACATGCAGCGGCTTCACTAGCCTCTTCTTATCCCCTCCCAGCAACAGACCCTCAACTATCAACAACAGTGCCAATTTCATTTTGTAGTTGTCCAATTCACGATGTTCTTTAAATCTGTTGTAAACATCTTGTATGGTCGTCTTAGGACCACCAGGACTACCAAAAAAACGCTCCATTACTAGCCCGTCTGCTTTAGTATCCACAAATGGAAGTTCCCCACAATTCAGTCCAGTTATGAGAGAGAACTCCTTAATCGAAAACCTCAACTCTTTCCCTGCCACCTCATACCAAGACTCCCACTTCTTTTTTGTTTCAAGTTGCTTAAATAGAACTGCATGCACTGTCTGTGAAGAAAATGATACCTGCTAACATTTTCAAAACTTTTCCAAACGGGCCATCCAAAACCCGTTGCCAATCCACATGTGTCAACTTGTTTTCAATCTCACGAACAAAGTGCACCCTACAGTTTATGTTAATTCTGCCGTAGAAAGGTGCACCTCTGAAATAACTGTACCTAATCTGCAAGCCAAATGAAAATAACCATAAACACACGCAATCGAACCATTTCAGAAGCCTCAGACGACAGATGAAAAAACATAAAACCCTAAAAAAACACTCCTGATACAAAGTAAACCATTTCAGATGGGTGACAGGACAATTGAAAAATTACGCTAAGCCCTAAAAAAAAAATTAGACAACTTACATCCTCTTTAAAGATTAAGGGTTTATTCCCCTCTTCATCATTCGCTTTTGGCCTCGACCTGCCCTTCGCGGCTTTTTTCCCTATGGAACTGTTAGAAGTTTTTCCGCCTTTCGCCTGCACTACGCCTCTCTGCTTCTTCTTCTTTCGAACCTGGCTGTCGTCTTCTTTTCTCTTCCTTTTTCTCCACTCTTCTTTGGGGTCGATTCTTTACGGTCTCTAAGCACTACCATTTTCTAGGGTTCTTTTGTAACGCGTTAATGGAGAAAGATGGAGGAGGGAGTAAGTAAGAAAATGTGGAGATGGACTTCAAGAGTAAGTAAGCATAAATCGAGAAAGATGGAGGAGTTGAAGAGTCGCCTTCTGGGGAAGAAGAAAATGTCTGATAACAATGATGGATGTTTGCAGAGTCGCCTTCTTGGGAAGGAAAAAGAAGAAATGTGGAGGGAATTTTGGAAGGTAAACACGGAGGGGCTTTTGGGAGAATTCGAACTTCGAAGAAAGGTAAATCGGTGTATGTCTTACGCTTTTTATTCTAAATTAAATATTATTAAAACGGTCAAATCGGTGAACAAATAATATTACAAAATAATTTTGTACCCTAAAACAACAGAAAAAAAGGATATTTCCGACAATAGGAGTATACAATGTGACAAATAACATATGTGCAACACTGGCAATTACCCTAGATTTCCAAAACAACACTGACAGGAATTTTGAACAACACTGGCAGGAATTTTGAACAAGAAATGCAACAACCAATATTGCTACATTTCCAAAACAATCTCAACACAACTTATTGTCAACAATACAAGTCAATTCTAGCGAAAACCCCCCAACAAGGAATCATACAACACTAGCACTATCCCAACTACAGTGAAGCTTACATGAAAGTGAATAACATATCCTCCACTAGTCAAACCAGTTCATATCGAATATACTATCGGCTATCCTTTTTCTGTACTCATCCACAAATTTGTCACCCACGTTCACGATGTTTTGACGTCCGAAACTTAGCATTTCTATGTACTTGATCGTGAAGACGCCACAATCGCCCCTGCACACAAGTAAAAAATGTAGTTGGTTTGCTGATATTATAACCAATTTCACACAAACAAATGAACAATTTATGTAAACAACTTACCCTCTCTTGTTTCTCTCCAATGTAGGAACACGAGTCACATTTAGGGGATTTCCCCGCCTATGTTCATAAATTGTTGCCAAAGGCTCATATTGTGCTATCATGACAGGAAGAATATATGTCAACTCTGCAAGGAGCCTATGGACTTCCGACAATTTGAACAAATTGACGTCGGGATCGTATACAGTGACACACCATTTACTTAGTTGTATCTCCAGAGCTACCCAATGTTTGTCCTTGAAATTGAAGGGGAGGTATATACGATCCACATCCTTCCAATCCTTCCCATAAATTGCAGGCAGTTCCCCACGTAGGTATCTCATCTTACCTCCATTAGCAACATAACTTTGCTTATCTGATAACCATCTATTCATTTCCTTGTCCAAATTACGCTGAAACCAGGTGTCCAATATTGCCACTGGTTTGTCACGCACGCGACACCCAAGATAATACATACATTCGTCCAAGTGCTACAAACCAAAAATATGTCATACCACAAATTTGCTGCATGCCACGATAATTTATATAAAAAATGAAAGGAGCTTACATTAGATTTCAGCCACCCCTTTGGTTGCAACAATGGCTCAAAAAACTCCCTCTTTAGATATTCTCCAGTTGGAGAAACAATTTCCTCACTGCATCATAACATGGTTTAATTAACACCTCAAACACGCATTCATATCTTCAAGACAGGTTCATATAATCAAGACAGGAGGGACAACTTCCTAACCTTTCCTTCGAGTCTAACCAACACTGCAATTTATTCATGTTTGAAAATCCTTTGGGCGTTGAAACCTTGTATCGTTTGGGATTATCGGCTACTCTGGACAGTCCTCTCTTCCTGACAGGATGGTCCTTCAGTTCACCAGTTGTATCAATTGTTTTTGTTGAGCTGCTTTTTCTTGTTGAGAGTCCAATTGATTCTTTGGTAGACTCTCCTTCCACCTCAGCTTGTTTTTGCGTCTGCAAATAAGTTTTTTCATAAATAACATGTTGGTGATCTGAGGGACCATCCTGTCAGGATGGTTTATTGATGCATACCTCAACTCCTCTTGTCCTCCCTATTTTATTTTTCGCCTCATTCTGAACTGCGCCATCTTCATCACCCATCTTCTTTTCTGAGCGAGTCTTCCTTGTCACTACTTTTCCTTCCTTGCGATTACTTTTCCCCTCATCCTGTATTGCACCCTCAACATCATCTCTCTGAACTGCACCATCTTTATCATCCTTCTTCTTTTTTGAACGAGTCTTCCTTGCAACTTGCTTTCCTTCTTTCTTATCGTCTTCTTCTTTTGTCATCGTTTCTCCATTTCCCCTCATCTTCTACTGCACCCTCAACATCATCTCTCTGAACTGCACCATCTTCATCATCCTTTTGCTCTCGATAAACAACCATGCTTCCTAAATTGCCATTGTCGACTTTAGTGGCACCTTCATCATCGTCATCCTGTAGGGGATTTGAATCAGACCCCCCCATTCTATCCATTCCGACATCCTCATCACGACCATGTACACCATTCTGCTTCAATAAATTACAAGTTAGATTTAACTCAAAAGAATAATCAGTAAGTGCACCATTCTATAATGTTTGTCAAAAACAGAGCTTTATGCATAACTAAATTACAATTCAAAATGACATTACTATTCTACACAAGTACAAATGCTTGAGCTTCCACGACATATATATATCTAAGTTCCCAAACATAACTTAATAACGATTGTTGACAGTTATCTTACCTCCCCTTCCTCTTGTTCATCATTTGTTGAACCTGACTTGTTGAATACCCTCTCCTTGATCATCTGTTGCATTATGCCCAAGGTTTTATTCATAGCACAAAACCCTGCGTCCACTTGGTTTTCCAAATTAATCATACGCTCATGAAGCTCTTTCATAGCGCACATCACCTGTCTTGCATCCAGGCCCGAGGACTTTGTAGCAGGGGCAGAGTCCGAATCATTCTTTCCTTTTCTTCTACCATTGATAGACCTCTTATTACTTAGCTCGAATTTCTCAACTGCCTTGTCAAAGTAAGTGTCCTTCACTTCCCCATAAAATTTGCATTCTTTTAAGACCTCCACCTCTGCTTCTTCCTCTATCAACACCACATTTGGAATAAAACGGGATGTGGCCTTCCCTAAGAAAGACTCCACAGCCGTCGCATCAGGTTGTGAATCTGATGACCATCGTAGACCGCGTGGGTAGGCCTCCTTATCCACCAAATGTGCAAACGCTGAAGCAATTGGTTTAACAGCTTCAAACAGCCAAACCATCAATATATTGTAACTACAATACCAACTTCAATACAATATACATTACATCCTGTCATGTTACCTGAAAGGCCATTGGCAACCCCTTGAGTTTGTAACCCAACCTTGCACTTGAGTCTCTGCTTGTTTCAACCGTTTCCAATCTATTCTTCACCGTTGAACTCAATCCCTGGTGAGTTTCAATGTAGCTAACCCTGCCCCATGGGAATTTCGTGAATCGATCGATATCAGCCAATAATTTCACATGACCTGTGCTTATGCGAACTTTTTTCTCAACCCCAAGAATGACGCCCTCTAATATAATCAATAATGCCATCTTATATTTCAAAGGGCTATCAAGCTGTGTACGCATAAATAAAGACTCGAGCTCAGCCAACGTCAAATTCTGTACATCAAATAACTCTTTCACGGCATTTTTATCCGGGTTCAGCTCATTATCTTTCATTCTGTGGCAGCATAACCCCGTCACAAGTGCAAATTCCTTCATTGAAAAACGCAGCAGCTGTCCTTGCAGGTCATACCACGTCTCCCACAACTTCCTCGTTTCTACTTGACGGAATAAAACGTAATGTACAAGCTGGCATGAAAAGTTTTGGCGACGAACCATCTTCACAGTAGGTCCAAATGGACCATCTATTATCCTCTGCCAGTCCACAGGGGAGAGGCATTTCTCAATAAGATTCAGCAATTCACGCCGACAGTTTTGGTTGACTCTGCCGATGAACTTTTCCCTTCAAATCTCATTAAATGACCCTAAAAAATACAAATTATACAAGGTCAATAAATACAAAACGAACTTAGACTTAAACACAAACTGACAGGATGTCAACTATGGAAAACTACACACAATGAGCTAAACAAAATTACCTTTTTACCCATTTTAATCTCCTCCGTTTCAATATGGAGAACTACACCACTTCAGCTGCACTGGGGGAGATAGACAAACAACATAAAATATCAACATTTAAGCTTTTTCTAAGCACCTAACTCAACATACTCAGTTGTAGAGATCACACGAGAAGACAAGGAAGTTGCAAGAGTAAGAGAGCTATAATGTCAGGAAAATATAAACATTATAATTTCAAGTAAGGAAGATAATCTGACATTCATGACAATCAAATTGATCATTTCAACAATAACACTATACGATGTGACAAATATTTCATCAACGCTGACAAGAAATGTTGAAACAATGGTAATTCCTGCAATTGTGACAAAAACAAACATAATCTGACATTCTCATTTTACAAACACGGATTTCACAGGTTTATACAATTCGCTGCATTCAACCTCACTTCCTCACTTCATTTCAGCTCAAACAACAGCGAATCAACCCTAAAAACCAAATGAAGAGCAACGGAGCAACCCTAAAATGGCGTTACTTGACTTGAACTCTGAAAAACTTGACATACTACCTCCAACAACAAGGGCCTTAATCGGAGCAACCCAAATGAACAACAAGGCTCGAAGGAGATAGACAGAAGAGGCAGATGAATCGGATTCGCGACCGAATCGCAAGGGCCTTAATCGGAGCTCAAGCGGCGATGGGATTAAGCTACCTCGAACGGTGAAGAAGGGTTTAAGCTACCTCGAACGGTGAAGAAGGTTTTAAGCTACCTCGAATGGGTGAAGAAGGGTTTAAGCAAACAAACCTGGAAGAGAAACCTTCACGCCGGAATCGGTTAAATTCGCCGGTAAAAAAACAGATCTACACTCCGCCGGAGAAGATGGACATTCCGCCGGAAAATATCAGATCTGGGAGAGAGGCTTGGTTTTTTTTCTGTTGCGAAATTTTCAGATTTCATTTGGGATTTCAAAATTATTTGGGATTTGCTTTTTTTCGCATTTAAAATAGTGTCATATTTTATTTATCCCAAAGAAAAGGTAAAGTCAGATTTTAATTTACCTTTTTATTATGGGGTATTTTTGCAAAAAACAAGCCAAAAATAAGTCAATAGGGTATATTTGCAAAAACAAAAGTACTAGGGTAGAATTGCAAAGCCATATATGATTTGGGGTATTGGTTGCTATTTT